>CAXARG010000271.1:0-48161 GCA_963971235.1 Cryptus armator | reverse complement strand
GGCATGGCACGGCATGGCACCGGCATGGCACGGCATGGCACCGGCATGGCACCGGCATGGCACGGCATGGCACCGGCATGGCACGGCATGGCACCGGCATGGCACGGCATGGCACCGTCATGGCACGGCATGGCACCGGCATGGCACGGCATGGCACCGGCATGGCACGGCATGGCACCGGCATGGCACGGCATGGCACCGGCATGGCACGGCATGGCACCGGCATGGCACGGCATGGCACCGGCATGGCACGGCATGGCACCGGCATGGCACGGCATGGCACCGGCATGGCACGGCATGGCACCGGCATGGCACGGCATGGCACCGGCATGGCACGGCATGGCACCGGCATGGCACGGCATGGCACCGGCATGGCACGGCATGGCACCGGCATGGCACGGCATGGCACCGGCATGGCACGGCATGGCACCGGCATGGCACGGCATGGCACCGGCATGGCACGGCATGGCACCGGCATGGCACGGCATGGCACCGGCATGGCACCGGCATGGCACCGGCATGGCACCGGCATGGCACGGCATGGCACCGGCATGGCACGGCATGGCACCGGCATGGCACCGGCATGGCACGGCATGGCACCGGCATGGCACGGCATGGCACCGGCATGGCACGGCATGGCACCGTCATGGCACGGCATGGCACCGGCATGGCACGGCATGGCACCGGCATGGCACGGCATGGCACCGGCATGGCACGGCATGGCACCGGCATGGCACGGCATGGCACCGGCATGGCACGGCATGGCACCGGCATGGCACGGCATGGCACCGTCATGGCACGGCATGGCACCGGCATGGCACGGCATGGCACCGGCATGGCACGGCATGGCACCGGCATGGCACGGCATGGCACCGGCATGGCACGGCATGGCACCGGCATGGCACGGCATGGCACCGGCATGGCACGGCATGGCACCGGCATGGCACGGCATGGCACCGGCATGGCACGGCATGGCACCGGCATGGCACGGCATGGCACCGGCATGGCACGGCATGGCACCGGCATGGCACGGCATGGCACCGGCATGGCACGGCATGGCACGGCATGGCACCGGCATGGCACGGCATGGCACCGGCATGGCACGGCATGGAATGGCATGGCACGGCATGGAATGGCATGGAATGGCATGGAATGGCATGGAATGGCATGGAATGGCATGGAATGGCATGGAATGGCATGGAATGGCATGGAATGGCATGGAATGGCATGGAATGGCATGGAATGGCATGGAATGGCATGGAATGGCATGGAATGGCATGGAATGGCATGGAATGGCATGGAATGGCATGGAATGGCATGGAATGGCATGGAATGGCATGGAATGGCATGGCACCGGCATGGCACCGGCATGGCACGGCATGGCACCGGCATGGCACGGCATGGCACGGCATGGAATGGCATGGCACGGCATGGAATGGCATGGAATGGCATGGAATGGCATGGAATGGCATGGAATGGCATGGAATGGCATGGAATGGCATGGAATGGCATGGAATGGCATGGAATGGCATGGAATGGCATGGAATGGCATGGAATGGCATGGAATGGCATGGAATGGCATGGAATGGCATGGAATGGCATGGAATGGCATGGAATGGCATGGAATGGCATGGAATGGCATGGAATGGCATGGAATGGCATGGAATGGCATGGAATGGCATGGAATGGCATGGAATGGCATGGAATGGCATGGAATGGCATGGAATGGCATGGAATGGCATGGAATGGCATGGAATGGCATGGAATGGCATGGAATGGCATGGAATGGCATGGAATGGCATGGAATGGCATGGAATGGCATGGAATGGCATGGAATGGCATGGAATGGCATGGAATGGCATGGAATGGCATGGAATGGCATGGAATGGCATGGAATGGCATGGAATGGCATGGAATGGCATGGAATGGCATGGAATGGCATGGAATGGCATGGAATGGCATGGAATGGCATGGAATGGCATGGAATGGCATGGAATGGCATGGAATGGCATGGAATGGCATGGAATGGCATGGAATGGCATGGAATGGCATGGAATGGCATGGAATGGCATGGAATGGCATGGAATGGCATGGAATGGCATGGAATGGCATGGAATGGCATGGAATGGCATGGAATGGCATGGAATGGCATGGAATGGCAGCATGGAATGGCATGGAATGGCATGGAATGGCATGGAATGGCATGAATGGCATGGAATGGCATGGAATGGCATGGAATGGCATGGAATGGCATGGAATGGCATGGAATGGCATGGAATGGCATGGAATGGCATGGAATGGCATGGAATGGCATGGAATGGCATGGAATGGCATGGAATGGCATGGAATGGCATGGAATGGCATGGAATGGCATGGAATGGCATGGAATGGCATGGAATGGCATGGAATGGCATGGAATGGCATGGCACCGCATTGAGTGGCATGGAATGGCATGGAATGGCATGGAATGGCATGGAATGGCATGGAATGGCATGGAATGGCATGGAATGGCATGGAATGGCATGGAATGGCACGGAATGGCATGGAATGGCACGGAATGGCACGGAATGGCACGGAATGGCACGGCATGGCACGGCATGGCACGGCATGGCACGGCATGGCACGGCATGGCACGGCATGGCACGGCATGGCACGGCATGGCACGGCATGGCACGGCATGGCACGGCATGGCACGGCATGGCACCGGCATGGCACGGCATGGCACCGGCATGGCACCGGCATGGCACGGCATGGCACCGGCATGGCACGGCATGGCACCGGCATGGCACGGCATGGCACCGTCATGGCACGGCATGGCACCGGCATGGCACGGCATGGCACCGGCATGGCACGGCATGGCACCGGCATGGCACGGCATGGCACCGGCATGGCACGGCATGGCACCGGCATGGCACGGCATGGCACCGGCATGGCACGGCATGGCACCGGCATGGCACGGCATGGCACCGGCATGGCACGGCATGGCACCGGCATGGCACGGCATGGCACCGGCATGGCACGGCATGGCACCGGCATGGCACGGCATGGCACCGGCATGGCACGGCATGGCACCGGCATGGCACGGCATGGCACCGGCATGGCACGGCATGGCACCGGCATGGCACGGCATGGCACCGGCATGGCACGGCATGGCACCGGCATGGCACGGCATGGCACCGGCATGGCACCGGCATGGCACCGGCATGGCACCGGCATGGCACGGCATGGCACCGGCATGGCACGGCATGGCACCGGCATGGCACCGGCATGGCACGGCATGGCACCGGCATGGCACGGCATGGCACCGGCATGGCACGGCATGGCACCGTCATGGCACGGCATGGCACCGGCATGGCACGGCATGGCACCGGCATGGCACGGCATGGCACCGGCATGGCACGGCATGGCACCGGCATGGCACGGCATGGCACCGGCATGGCACGGCATGGCACCGGCATGGCACGGCATGGCACCGGCATGGCACGGCATGGCACCGTCATGGCACGGCATGGCACCGGCATGGCACGGCATGGCACCGGCATGGCACGGCATGGCACCGGCATGGCACGGCATGGCACCGGCATGGCACGGCATGGCACCGGCATGGCACGGCATGGCACCGGCATGGCACGGCATGGCACCGGCATGGCACGGCATGGCACCGGCATGGCACGGCATGGCACCGGCATGGCACGGCATGGCACCGGCATGGCACGGCATGGCACCGGCATGGCACGGCATGGCACCGGCATGGCACGGCATGGCACCGGCATGGCACGGCATGGCACCGGCATGGCACGGCATGGCACGGCATGGCACGGCATGGCACGGCATGGCACGGCATGGCACGGCATGGCACCGGCATGGCACGGCATGGCACCGGCATGGCACGGCATGGCACCGGCATGGCACGGCATGGCCCGGCATGGCACGGCATGGCACCGGCATGGCACCGGCATGGCACCGGCATGGCACCGGCATGGCACCGGCATGGCACCGGCATGGCACCGGCATGGCACGGCATGGCACCGGCATGGCACGGCATGGCACCGTCATGGCACGGCATGGCACCGGCATGGCACGGCATGGCACCGGCATGGCACGGCATGGCACCGGCATGGCACGGCATGGCACCGGCATGGCACGGCATGGCACCGGCATGGCACGGCATGGCACCGGCATGGCACGGCATGGCACCGGCATGGCACGGCATGGAATGGCATGGCACGGCATGGAATGGCATGGAATGGCATGGAATGGCATGGAATGGCATGGAATGGCATGGAATGGCATGGAATGGCATGGAATGGCATGGAATGGCATGGAATGGCATGGAATGGCATGGAATGGCATGGAATGGCATGGAATGGCATGGAATGGCATGGAATGGCATGGAATGGCATGGAATGGCATGGAATGGCATGGCACGGCATGGCACGGCATGGCACCGGCATGGCACGGCATGGAATGGCATGGAATGGCATGGAATGGCATGGAATGGCATGGAATGGCATGGAATGGCATGGAATGGCATGGAATGGCATGGAATGGCATGGAATGGCATGGAATGGCATGGAATGGCATGGAATGGCATGGAATGGCATGGAATGGCATGGAATGGCATGGAATGGCATGGAATGGCATGGAATGGCATGGAATGGCATGGAATGGCATGGAATGGCATGGAATGGCATGGAATGGCATGGAATGGCATGGAATGGCATGGAATGGCATGGAATGGCATGGAATGGCATGGAATGGCATGGAATGGCATGGAATGGCATGGAATGGCATGGAATGGCATGGAATGGCATGGAATGGCATGGAATGGCATGGAATGGCATGGAATGGCATGGAATGGCATGGAATGGCATGGAATGGCATGGAATGGCATGGAATGGCATGGAATGGCATGGAATGGCATGGAATGGCATGGAATGGCATGGAATGGCATGGAATGCATGGAATGGCATGGAATGGCATGGAATGGCATGGAATGGCATGGAATGGCATGGAATGGCATGGAATGGCATGGAATGGCATGGAATGGCATGGAATGGCATGGAATGGCATGGAATGGCATGGAATGGCATGGAATGGCATGGAATGGCATGGAATGGCATGGAATGGCATGGAATGGCATGGAATGGCATGGAATGGCATGGAATGGCATGGAATGGCATGGAATGGCATGGAATGGCATGGAATGGCATGGAATGGCATGGAATGGCATGGAATGGCATGGAATGGCATGGAATGGCATGGAATGGCATGGAATGGCATGGAATGGCATGGAATGGCATGGAATGGCATGGAATGGCATGGAATGGCATGGAATGGCATGGAATGGCATGGAATGGCATGGAATGGCATGGAATGGCATGGAATGGCATGGAATGGCATGGAATGGCATGGAATGGCATGGAATGGCATGGAATGGCATGGAATGGCATGGAATGGCATGGAATGGCATGGAATGGCATGGCACCGCATTGAGTGGCATGGAATGGCATGGAATGGCATGGAATGGCATGGAATGGCATGGAATGGCATGGAATGGCATGGAATGGCATGGAATGGCATGGAATGGCATGGAATGGCATGGAATGGCATGGAATGGCATGGCACCGCATTGAGTGGCATGGAATGGCATGGACTGGCATGGACTGGCATGGAATGGCATGGAATGGCATGGACTGGCATGGACTGGCATGGACTGGCATGGAACGGCATGGAATGGCATGGAATGGCATGGAATGGCTTGGAATGGCATGGAATGGCATGGAATGGCATGGAATGGCATGGAATGGCATGGAATGGCATGGAATGGCATGGAATGGCATGGAATGGCATGGAATGGCATGGACTGGCATGGACTGGCATGGACTGGCATGGAATGGCATGGAATGGCATGGCACCGCATGGCCCGGCATGGCACGGCATGGCACGGCATGGCACGGCATGGCACGGCATGGCACGGCATGGCACGGCATGGCACGGCATGGCACGGCATGGCACGGCATGGCACGGCATGGCACGGCATGGCACGGCATGGCACGGCATGGCACGGCATGGCACGGCATGGCACGGCATGGCACCGGCATGGCACCGGCATGGCACGGCATGGCACGGCATGGCACGGCATGGCACGGCATGGCACGGCATGGCACGGCATGGCACGGCATGGCACGGCATGGCACGGCATGGCACGGCATGGCACGGCATGGCACGGCATGGCACGGCATGGCACGGCATGGCACGGCATGGCACCGGCATGGCACGGCATGGCACCGGCATGGCACGGCATGGCACGGCATGGCACCGGCATGGCACGGCATGGCACCGGCATGGCACCGGCATGGCACCGGCATGGCACCGGCATGGCACCGGCATGGCACGGCATGGCACCGGCATGGCACGGCATGGCACCGGCATGGCACGGCATGGCACCGGCATGGCACGGCATGGCACCGGCATGGCACGGCATGGCACCGGCATGGCACGGCATGGCACCGGCATGGCACGGCATGGAATGGCATGGCACGGCATGGAATGGCATGGAATGGCATGGAATGGCATGGAATGGCATGGAATGGCATGGAATGGCATGGAATGGCATGGAATGGCATGGAATGGCATGGAATGGCATGGAATGGCATGGAATGGCATGGAATGGCATGGAATGGCATGGAATGGCATGGAATGGCATGGAATGGCATGGAATGGCATGGAATGGCATGGAATGGCATGGAATGGCATGGAATGGCATGGAATGGCATGGAATGGCATGGAATGGCATGGAATGGCATGGCACCGGCATGGCACGGCATGGCACCGGCATGGCACCGGCATGGCACGGCATGGCACCGGCATGGCACGGCATGGCACCGGCATGGCACGGCATGGCACCGGCATGGCACGGCATGGCACCGGCATGGCACGGCATGGCACCGGCATGGCACCGGCATGGCACCGGCATGGCACCGGCATGGCACGGCATGGCACCGGCATGGCACGGCATGGCACCGGCATGGCACGGCATGGCACCGGCATGGCACGGCATGGCACCGGCATGGCACGGCATGGCACCGGCATGGCACGGCATGGCACCGGCATGGCACGGCATGGCACCGGCATGGCACGGCATGGCACCGGCATGGCACGGCATGGCACCGGCATGGCACGGCATGGCACCGGCATGGCACGGCATGGCACCGGCATGGCACGGCATGGCACCGGCATGGCACGGCATGGCACCGGCATGGCACGGCATGGCACCGGCATGGCACGGCATGGCACCGGCATGGCACGGCATGGCACCGGCATGGCACGGCATGGCACCGGCATGGCACGGCATGGCACCGGCATGGCACGGCATGGCACCGGCATGGCACGGCATGGCACCGGCATGGCACGGCATGGCACCGGCATGGCACGGCATGGCACCGGCATGGCACCGGCATGGCACCGGCATGGCACCGGCATGGCACCGGCATGGCACCGGCATGGCACGGCATGGCACCGGCATGGCACGGCATGGCACCGGCATGGCACGGCATGGCACCGGCATGGCACGGCATGGCACCGGCATGGCACCGGCATGGCACCGGCATGGCACCGGCATGGCACCGGCATGGCACCGGCATGGCACGGCATGGCACCGGCATGGCACGGCATGGCACCGGCATGGCACGGCATGGCACGGCATGGAATGGCATGGAATGGCATGGAATGGCATGGAATGGCATGGAATGGCATGGAATGGCATGGCACGGCATGGAACGGCATGGCACGGCATGGAACGGCATGGAATGGCATGGAATGGCATGGAATGGCATGGAATGGCATGGAATGGCATGAATGGCATGGAATGGCATGGAATGGCATGGAATGGCATGGAATGGCATGGAATGGCATGGAATGGCATGGAATGGCATGGAATGGCATGGAATGGCATGGAATGGCATGGAATGGCATGGAATGGCATGGAATGGCATGGAATGGCATGGAATGGCATGGAATGGCATGGAATGGCATGGAATGGCATGGAATGGCATGGAATGGCATGGAATGGCATGGAATGGCATGGAATGGCATGGAATGGCATGGAATGGCATGGAATGGCATGGAATGGCATGGAATGGCATGGAATGGCATGGAATGGCATGGAATGGCATGGAATGGCATGGAATGGCATGGAATGGCATGGAATGGCATGGAATGGCATGGAATGGCATGGAATGGCATGGAATGGCATGGAATGGCATGGAATGGCATGGAATGGCATGGAATGGCATGGAATGGCATGGAATGGCATGGAATGGCATGGAATGGCATGGAATGGCATGGAATGGCATGGAATGGCATGGAATGGCATGGAATGGCATGGAATGGCATGGAATGGCATGGAATGGCATGGAATGGCATGGAATGGCATGGAATGGCATGGAATGGCATGGAATGGCATGGAATGGCATGGAATGGCATGGAATGGCATGGAATGGCATGGAATGGCATGGAATGGCATGGAATGGCATGGAATGGCATGGAATGGCATGGAATGGCATGGAATGGCATGGAATGGCATGGAATGGCATGGAATGGCATGGAATGGCATGGAATGGCATGGAATGGCATGGAATGGCATGGAATGGCATGGAATGGCATGGAATGGCATGGAATGGCATGGAATGGCATGGAATGGCATGGAATGGCATGGAATGGCATGGAATGGCATGGAATGGCATGGAATGGCATGGAATGGCATGGAATGGCATGGAATGGCATGGAATGGCATGGAATGGCATGGAATGGCATGGAATGGCATGGAATGGCATGGAATGGCATGGAATGGCATGGCACCGCATTGAGTGGCATGGAATGGCATGGAATGGCATGGAATGGCATGGAATGGCATGGAATGGCATGGAATGGCATGGAATGGCATGGAATGGCACGGAATGGCATGGAATGGCACGGAATGGCACGGAATGGCACGGAATGGCACGGCATGGCACGGCATGGCACGGCATGGCACGGCATGGCACGGCATGGCACGGCATGGCACGGCATGGCACGGCATGGCACGGCATGGCACGGCATGGCACGGCATGGCACGGCATGGCACCGGCATGGCACGGCATGGCACCGGCATGGCACCGGCATGGCACGGCATGGCACCGGCATGGCACGGCATGGCACCGGCATGGCACGGCATGGCACCGTCATGGCACGGCATGGCACCGGCATGGCACGGCATGGCACCGGCATGGCACGGCATGGCACCGGCATGGCACGGCATGGCACCGGCATGGCACGGCATGGCACCGGCATGGCACGGCATGGCACCGGCATGGCACGGCATGGCACCGGCATGGCACGGCATGGCACCGGCATGGCACGGCATGGCACCGGCATGGCACGGCATGGCACGGCATGGCACGGCATGGAATGGCATGGCACGGCATGGAATGGCATGGAATGGCATGGAATGGCATGGAATGGCATGGAATGGCATGGAATGGCATGGAATGGCATGGAATGGCATGGAATGGCATGGAATGGCATGGAATGGCATGGAATGGCATGGAATGGCATGGAATGGCATGGAATGGCATGGAATGGCATGGAATGGCATGGAATGGCATGGAATGGCATGGCACCGGCATGGCACGGCATGGCACCGGCATGGCACGGCATGGCACCGGCATGGCACCGGCATGGCACGGCATGGCACGGCATGGAATGGCATGGAATGGCATGGAATGGCATGGAATGGCATGGAATGGCATGGAATGGCATGGAATGGCATGGAATGGCATGGAATGGCATGGAATGGCATGGAATGGCATGGAATGGCATGGAATGGCATGGAATGGCATGGAATGGCATGGAATGGCATGGAATGGCATGGAATGGCATGGAATGGCATGGAATGGCATGGAATGGCATGGAATGGCATGGAATGGCATGGAATGGCATGGAATGGCATGGAATGGCATGGAATGGCATGGAATGGCATGGAATGGCATGGAATGGCATGGAATGGCATGGAATGGCATGGAATGGCATGGAATGGCATGGAATGGCATGGAATGGCATGGAAAGGCATGGAATGGCATGGAATGGCATGGAATGGCATGGAATGGCATGGAATGGCATGGAATGGCATGGAATGGCATGGAATGGCACGGAATGGCATGGAATGGCACGGCATGGCACGGCATGGCACGGCATGGCACGGCATGGCACGGCATGGCACGGCATGGCACGGCATGGCACGGCATGGCACGGCATGGCACGGCATGGCACGGCATGGCACGGCATGGCACGGCATGGCACCGGCATGGCACGGCATGGCACCGGCATGGCACCGGCATGGCACGGCATGGCACCGGCATGGCACGGCATGGCACCGGCATGGCACGGCATGGCACCGTCATGGCACGGCATGGCACCGGCATGGCACGGCATGGCACCGGCATGGCACGGCATGGCACCGGCATGGCACGGCATGGCACCGGCATGGCACGGCATGGCACCGGCATGGCACGGCATGGCACCGGCATGGCACGGCATGGCACCGGCATGGCACGGCATGGCACCGGCATGGCACGGCATGGCACCGGCATGGCACGGCATGGCACCGGCATGGCACGGCATGGCACCGGCATGGCACGGCATGGCACCGGCATGGCACGGCATGGCACCGGCATGGCACGGCATGGCACCGGCATGGCACGGCATGGCACGGCATGGCACGGCATGGCACGGCATGGCACGGCATGGCACGGCATGGCACGGCATGGCACGGCATGGCACGGCATGGCACGGCATGGCACCGGCATGGCACGGCATGGCACCGGCATGGCACGGCATGGCACCGGCATGGCACCGGCATGGCACCGGCATGGCACCGGCATGGCACGGCATGGCACCGGCATGGCACGGCATGGCACCGGCATGGCACGGCATGGCACCGGCATGGCACGGCATGGCACCGGCATGGCACCGGCATGGCACGGCATGGCACCGGCATGGCACCGGCATGGCACGGCATGGCACCGGCATGGCACGGCATGGCACCGGCATGGCACGGCATGGCACCGGCATGGCACGGCATGGCACCGGCATGGCACGGCATGGCACCGGCATGGCACGGCATGGCACCGGCATGGCACGGCATGGCACCGGCATGGCACGGCATGGCACCGGCATGGCACGGCATGGCACCGGCATGGCACGGCATGGCACCGGCATGGCACGGCATGGCACCGGCATGGCACGGCATGGCACCGGCATGGCACGGCATGGCACCGGCATGGCACCGGCATGGCACCGGCATGGCACCGGCATGGCACCGGCATGGCACCGGCATGGCACCGGCATGGCACCGGCATGGCACCGGCATGGCACCGGCATGGCACCGGCATGGCACCGGCATGGCACCGGCATGGCACCGGCATGGCACGGCATGGCACCGGCATGGCACGGCATGGCACCGGCATGGCACGGCATGGCACCGGCATGGCACGGCATGGCACCGGCATGGCACGGCATGGCACCGGCATGGCACGGCATGGCACCGGCATGGCACGGCATGGAATGGCATGGAATGGCATGGAATGGCATGGAATGGCATGGAATGGCATGGAATGGCATGGAATGGCATGGAATGGCATGGAATGGCATGGAATGGCATGGAATGGCATGGAATGGCATGGAATGGCATGGAATGGCATGGAATGGCATGGAATGGCATGGAATGGCATGGAATGGCATGGAATGGCATGGAATGGCATGGCACCGGCATGGCACGGCATGGCACCGGCATGGCACCGGCATGGCACGGCATGGCACGGCATGGAATGGCATGGCACGGCATGGAATGGCATGGAATGGCATGGAATGGCATGGAATGGCATGGAATGGCATGGAATGGCATGGAATGGCATGGAATGGCATGGAATGGCATGGAATGGCATGGAATGGCATGGAATGGCATGGAATGGCATGGAATGGCATGGAATGGCATGGAATGGCATGGAATGGCATGGAATGGCATGGAATGGCATGGAATGGCATGGAATGGCATGGAATGGCATGGAATGGCATGGAATGGCATGGAATGGCATGGAATGGCATGGAATGGCATGGAATGGCATGGAATGGCATGGAATGGCATGGAATGGCATGGAATGGCATGGAATGGCATGGAATGGCATGGAATGGCATGGAATGGCATGGAATGGCATGGAATGGCATGGAATGGCATGGAATGGCATGGAATGGCATGGAATGGCATGGAATGGCATGGAATGGCATGGAATGGCATGGAATGGCATGGAATGGCATGGAATGGCATGGAATGGCATGGAATGGCATGGAATGGCATGGAATGGCATGGAATGGCATGGAATGGCATGGAATGGCATGGAATGGCATGGAATGGCATGGAATGGCATGGAATGGCATGGAATGGCATGGAATGGCATGGAATGGCATGGAATGGCATGGAATGGCATGGAATGGCATGGAATGGCATGGAATGGCATGGAATGGCATGGAATGGCATGGAATGGCATGGAATGGCATGGAATGGCATGGAATGGCATGGAATGGCATGGAATGGCATGGAATGGCATGGAATGGCATGGAATGGCATGGAATGGCATGGAATGGCATGGAATGGCATGGAATGGCATGGAATGGCATGGAATGGCATGGAATGGCATGGAATGGCATGGAATGGCATGGAATGGCATGGAATGGCATGGAATGGCATGGAATGGCATGGAATGGCATGGAATGGCATGGAATGGCATGGAATGGCATGGAATGGCATGGAATGGCATGGAATGGCATGGAATGGCATGGAATGGCATGGAATGGCATGGAATGGCATGGAATGGCATGGAATGGCATGGAATGGCATGGAATGGCATGGAATGGCATGGAATGGCATGGAATGGCATGGAATGGCATGGAATGGCATGGAATGGCATGGAATGGCATGGAATGGCATGGAATGGCATGGAATGGCATGGAATGGCATGGAATGGCATGGAATGGCATGGAATGGCATGGAATGGCATGGAATGGCATGGAATGGCATGGAATGGCATGGAATGGCATGGAATGGCATGGAATGGCATGGAATGGCATGGAATGGCATGGCACCGCATTGAGTGGCATGGAATGGCATGGAATGGCATGGAATGGCATGGAATGGCATGGAATGGCATGGAATGGCATGGAATGGCATGGCACCGCATTGAGTGGCATGGAATGGCATGGACTGGCATGGACTGGCATGGAATGGCATGGAATGGCATGGACTGGCATGGACTGGCATGGACTGGCATGGAACGGCATGGAATGGCATGGAATGGCATGGAGTGGCTTGGAATGGCATGGAATGGCATGGAATGGCATGGAATGGCATGGAATGGCATGGAATGGCATGGAATGGCATGGAATGGCATGGAATGGCATGGAATGGCATGGAATGGCATGGAATGGCATGGACTGGCATGGACTGGCATGGACTGGCATGGAATGGCATGGAATGGCATGGCACCGCATGGCCCGGCATGGCACGGCATGGCACGGCATGGCACGGCATGGCACGGCATGGCACGGCATGGCACGGCATGGCACGGCATGGCACGGCATGGCACGGCATGGCACGGCATGGCACGGCATGGCACGGCATGGCACGGCATGGCACGGCATGGCACGGCATGGCACGGCATGGCACCGGCATGGCACCGGCATGGCACCGGCATGGCACCGGCATGGCACCGGCATGGCACGGCATGGCACGGCATGGCACGGCATGGCACGGCATGGCACGGCATGGCACGGCATGGCACGGCATGGCACGGCATGGCACGGCATGGCACGGCATGGCACCGGCATGGCACGGCATGGCACCGGCATGGCACGGCATGGCACGGCATGGCACCGGCATGGCACGGCATGGCACCGGCATGGCACCGGCATGGCACCGGCATGGCACCGGCATGGCACCGGCATGGCACGGCATGGCACCGGCATGGCACGGCATGGCACCGGCATGGCACGGCATGGCACCGGCATGGCACGGCATGGCACCGGCATGGCACGGCATGGCACCGGCATGGCACGGCATGGCACCGGCATGGCACGGCATGGAATGGCATGGAATGGCATGGAATGGCATGGAATGGCATGGAATGGCATGGAATGGCATGGAATGGCATGGAATGGCATGGAATGGCATGGAATGGCATGGAATGGCATGGAATGGCATGGAATGGCATGGAATGGCATGGAATGGCATGGAATGGCATGGAATGGCATGGAATGGCATGGAATGGCATGGAATGGCATGGAATGGCATGGAATGGCATGGAATGGCATGGAATGGCATGGCACCGGCATGGCACGGCATGGCACCGGCATGGCACCGGCATGGCACGGCATGGCACGGCATGGAATGGCATGGAATGGCATGGAATGGCATGGAATGGCATGGAATGGCATGGAATGGCATGGAATGGCATGGAATGGCATGGAATGGCATGGAATGGCATGGAATGGCATGGAATGGCATGGAATGGCATGGAATGGCATGGAATGGCATGGAATGGCATGGAATGGCATGGAATGGCATGGAATGGCATGGAATGGCATGGAATGGCATGGAATGGCATGGAATGGCATGGAATGGCATGGAATGGCATGGAATGGCATGGAATGGCATGGAATGGCATGGAATGGCATGGAATGGCATGGAATGGCATGGAATGGCATGGAATGGCATGGAATGGCATGGAATGGCATGGAATGGCATGGAATGGCATGGAATGGCATGGAATGGCATGGAATGGCATGGAATGGCATGGAATGGCATGGAATGGCATGGAATGGCATGGAATGGCATGGAATGGCATGGAATGGCATGGAATGGCATGGAATGGCATGGAATGGCATGGAATGGCATGGAATGGCATGGAATGGCATGGAATGGCATGGAATGGCATGGAATGGCATGGAATGGCATGGAATGGCATGGAATGGCATGGAATGGCATGGAATGGCATGGAATGGCATGGAATGGCATGGAATGGCATGGAATGGCATGGAATGGCATGGAATGGCATGGAATGGCATGGAATGGCATGGAATGGCATGGAATGGCATGGAATGGCATGGCACCGGCATGGCACGGCATGGCACCGGCATGGCACCGGCATGGCACGGCATGGCACGGCATGGAATGGCATGGAATGGCATGGAATGGCATGGAATGGCATGGAATGGCATGGAATGGCATGGAATGGCATGGAATGGCATGGAATGGCATGGAATGGCATGGAATGGCATGGAATGGCATGGAATGGCATGGAATGGCATGGAATGGCATGGAATGGCATGGAATGGCATGGAATGGCATGGAATGGCATGGAATGGCATGGAATGGCATGGAATGGCATGGAATGGCATGGAATGGCATGGAATGGCATGGAATGGCATGGAATGGCATGGAATGGCATGGAATGGCATGGAATGGCATGGAATGGCATGGAATGGCATGGAATGGCATGGAATGGCATGGAATGGCATGGAATGGCATGGAATGGCATGGAATGGCATGGAATGGCATGGAATGGCATGGAATGGCATGGAATGGCATGGAATGGCATGGAATGGCATGGAATGGCATGGAATGGCATGGAATGGCATGGAATGGCATGGAATGGCATGGAATGGCATGGAATGGCATGGAATGGCATGGAATGGCATGGAATGGCATGGAATGGCATGGAATGGCATGGAATGGCATGGAATGGCATGGAATGGCATGGAATGGCATGGAATGGCATGGAATGGCATGGAATGGCATGGAATGGCATGGAATGGCATGGAATGGCATGGAATGGCATGGAATGGCATGGAATGGCATGGAATGGCATGGAATGGCATGGAATGGCATGGAATGGCATGGAATGGCATGGAATGGCATGGAATGGCATGGAATGGCATGGAATGGCATGGAATGGCATGGAATGGCATGGAATGGCATGGAATGGCATGGAATGGCATGGAATGGCATGGAATGGCATGGAATGGCATGGAATGGCATGGAATGGCATGGAATGGCATGGAATGGCATGGAATGGCATGGAATGGCATGGAATGGCATGGAATGGCATGGAATGGCATGGAATGGCATGGAATGGCATGGAATGGCATGGAATGGCATGGAATGGCATGGAATGGCATGGAATGGCATGGAATGGCATGGAATGGCATGGAATGGCATGGAATGGCATGGAATGGCATGGAATGGCATGGAATGGCATGGCACCGGCATGGCACGGCATGGCACCGGCATGGCACGGCATGGCACCGGCATGGCACCGGCATGGCACGGCATGGCACGGCATGGAATGGCATGGCACGGCATGGAATGGCATGGCACGGCATGGAATGGCATGGAATGGCATGGAATGGCATGGAATGGCATGGAATGGCATGGAATGGCATGGAATGGCATGGAATGGCATGGAATGGCATGGAATGGCATGGAATGGCATGGAATGGCATGGAATGGCATGGAATGGCATGGAATGGCATGGAATGGCATGGAATGGCATGGAATGGCATGGAATGGCATGGAATGGCATGGAATGGCATGGAATGGCATGGAATGGCATGGAATGGCATGGAATGGCATGGAATGGCATGGAATGGCATGGAATGGCATGGAATGGCATGGAATGGCATGGAATGGCATGGAATGGCATGGAATGGCATGGAATGGCATGGAATGGCATGGAATGGCATGGAATGGCATGGAATGGCATGGAATGGCATGGAATGGCATGGAATGGCATGGAATGGCATGGAATGGCATGGAATGGCATGGAATGGCATGGAATGGCATGGAATGGCATGGAATGGCATGGAATGGCATGGAATGGCATGGAATGGCATGGAATGGCATGGAATGGCATGGAATGGCATGGAATGGCATGGAATGGCATGGAATGGCATGGAATGGCATGGAATGGCATGGAATGGCATGGCACCGCATTGAGTGGCATGGAATGGCATGGACTGGCATGGACTGGCATGGAATGGCATGGAATGGCATGGACTGGCATGGACTGGCATGGACTGGCATGGAACGGCATGGAATGGCATGGAATGGCATGGAGTGGCTTGGAATGGCATGGAATGGCATGGAATGGCATGGAATGGCATGGAATGGCATGGAATGGCATGGAATGGCATGGAATGGCATGGAATGGCATGGAATGGCATGGAATGGCATGGAATGGCATGGACTGGCATGGACTGGCATGGACTGGCATGGAATGGCATGGAATGGCATGGCACCGCATGGCCCGGCATGGCACGGCATGGCACGGCATGGCACGGCATGGCACGGCATGGCACGGCATGGCACGGCATGGCACGGCATGGCACGGCATGGCACGGCATGGCACGGCATGGCACGGCATGGCACGGCATGGCACGGCATGGCACGGCATGGCACGGCATGGCACGGCATGGCACGGCATGGCACCGGCATGGCACCGGCATGGCACCGGCATGGCACCGGCATGGCACCGGCATGGCACGGCATGGCACGGCATGGCACGGCATGGCACGGCATGGCACGGCATGGCACGGCATGGCACGGCATGGCACGGCATGGCACGGCATGGCACGGCATGGCACGGCATGGCACGGCATGGCACGGCATGGCACCGGCATGGCACGGCATGGCACCGGCATGGCACGGCATGGCACGGCATGGCACCGGCATGGCACGGCATGGCACCGGCATGGCACCGGCATGGCACCGGCATGGCACCGGCATGGCACCGGCATGGCACGGCATGGCACCGGCATGGCACGGCATGGCACCGGCATGGCACGGCATGGCACCGGCATGGCACGGCATGGCACCGGCATGGCACGGCATGGCACCGGCATGGCACGGCATGGAATGGCATGGAATGGCATGGAATGGCATGGAATGGCATGGAATGGCATGGAATGGCATGGAATGGCATGGAATGGCATGGAATGGCATGGAATGGCATGGAATGGCATGGAATGGCATGGAATGGCATGGAATGGCATGGAATGGCATGGAATGGCATGGAATGGCATGGAATGGCATGGAATGGCATGGAATGGCATGGAATGGCATGGAATGGCATGGAATGGCATGGAATGGCATGGAATGGCATGGCACCGGCATGGCACGGCATGGCACCGGCATGGCACCGGCATGGCACGGCATGGCACCGGCATGGCACGGCATGGCACCGGCATGGCACGGCATGGCACCGGCATGGCACGGCATGGCACCGGCATGGCACCGGCATGGCACCGGCATGGCACCGGCATGGCACGGCATGGCACCGGCATGGCACGGCATGGCACCGGCATGGCACGGCATGGCACCGGCATGGCACGGCATGGCACCGGCATGGCACGGCATGGCACCGGCATGGCACGGCATGGCACCGGCATGGCACGGCATGGCACCGGCATGGCACGGCATGGCACCGGCATGGCACGGCATGGCACCGGCATGGCACGGCATGGCACCGGCATGGCACGGCATGGCACCGGCATGGCACGGCATGGCACCGGCATGGCACGGCATGGCACCGGCATGGCACGGCATGGCACCGGCATGGCACGGCATGGCACCGGCATGGCACCGGCATGGCACGGCATGGCACGGCATGGAATGGCATGGCACGGCATGGAATGGCATGGAATGGCATGGAATGGCATGGAATGGCATGGAATGGCATGGAATGGCATGGAATGGCATGGAATGGCATGGAATGGCATGGAATGGCATGGAATGGCATGGAATGGCATGGAATGGCATGGAATGGCATGGAATGGCATGGAATGGCATGGAATGGCATGGAATGGCATGGAATGGCATGGAATGGCATGGAATGGCATGGAATGGCATGGAATGGCATGGAATGGCATGGAATGGCATGGAATGGCATGGAATGGCATGGAATGGCATGGAATGGCATGGAATGGCATGGAATGGCATGGAATGGCATGGAATGGCATGGAATGGCATGGAATGGCATGGAATGGCATGGAATGGCATGGAATGGCATGGAATGGCATGGAATGGCATGGAATGGCATGGAATGGCATGGAATGGCATGGAATGGCATGGAATGGCATGGAATGGCATGGAATGGCATGGAATGGCATGGAATGGCATGGAATGGCATGGAATGGCATGGAATGGCATGGAATGGCATGGAATGGCATGGAATGGCATGGAATGGCATGGAATGGCATGGAATGGCATGGAATGGCATGGAATGGCATGGAATGGCATGGAATGGCATGGAATGGCATGGAATGGCATGGAATGGCATGGAATGGCATGGAATGGCATGGAATGGCATGGAATGGCATGGAATGGCATGGAATGGCATGGAATGGCATGGAATGGCATGGAATGGCATGGAATGGCATGGAATGGCATGGAATGGCATGGAATGGCATGGAATGGCATGGAATGGCATGGAATGGCATGGAATGGCATGGAATGGCATGGAATGGCATGGAATGGCATGGAATGGCATGGAATGGCATGGAATGGCATGGAATGGCATGGAATGGCATGGAATGGCATGGAATGGCATGGAATGGCATGGAATGGCATGGAATGGCATGGAATGGCATGGAATGGCATGGAATGGCATGGAATGGCATGGAATGGCATGGAATGGCATGGAATGGCATGGAATGGCATGGAATGGCATGGAATGGCATGGAATGGCATGGAATGGCATGGAATGGCATGGAATGGCATGGAATGGCATGGAATGGCATGGCACCGCATTGAGTGGCATGGAATGGCATGGAATGGCATGGAATGGCATGGAATGGCATGGAATGGCATGGAATGGCATGGAATGGCATGGCACCGCATTGAGTGGCATGGAATGGCATGGACTGGCATGGACTGGCATGGAATGGCATGGAATGGCATGGACTGGCATGGACTGGCATGGACTGGCATGGAACGGCATGGAATGGCATGGAATGGCATGGAGTGGCTTGGAATGGCATGGAATGGCATGGAATGGCATGGAATGGCATGGAATGGCATGGAATGGCATGGAATGGCATGGAATGGCATGGAATGGCATGGAATGGCATGGAATGGCATGGAATGGCATGGACTGGCATGGACTGGCATGGACTGGCATGGAATGGCATGGAATGGCATGGCACCGCATGGCCCGGCATGGCACGGCATGGCACGGCATGGCACGGCATGGCACGGCATGGCACGGCATGGCACGGCATGGCACGGCATGGCACGGCATGGCACGGCATGGCACGGCATGGCACGGCATGGCACGGCATGGCACGGCATGGCACGGCATGGCACGGCATGGCACGGCATGGCACCGGCATGGCACCGGCATGGCACCGGCATGGCACCGGCATGGCACCGGCATGGCACGGCATGGCACGGCATGGCACGGCATGGCACGGCATGGCACGGCATGGCACGGCATGGCACGGCATGGCACGGCATGGCACGGCATGGCACGGCATGGCACGGCATGGCACGGCATGGCACGGCATGGCACCGGCATGGCACGGCATGGCACCGGCATGGCACGGCATGGCACGGCATGGCACCGGCATGGCACGGCATGGCACCGGCATGGCACCGGCATGGCACCGGCATGGCACCGGCATGGCACCGGCATGGCACGGCATGGCACCGGCATGGCACGGCATGGCACCGGCATGGCACGGCATGGCACCGGCATGGCACGGCATGGCACCGGCATGGCACGGCATGGCACCGGCATGGCACGGCATGGAATGGCATGGAATGGCATGGAATGGCATGGAATGGCATGGAATGGCATGGAATGGCATGGAATGGCATGGAATGGCATGGAATGGCATGGAATGGCATGGAATGGCATGGAATGGCATGGAATGGCATGGAATGGCATGGAATGGCATGGAATGGCATGGAATGGCATGGAATGGCATGGAATGGCATGGAATGGCATGGAATGGCATGGAATGGCATGGAATGGCATGGAATGGCATGGAATGGCATGGCACCGGCATGGCACGGCATGGCACCGGCATGGCACCGGCATGGCACGGCATGGCACCGGCATGGCACGGCATGGCACCGGCATGGCACGGCATGGCACCGGCATGGCACGGCATGGCACCGGCATGGCACGGCATGGCACCGGCATGGCACCGGCATGGCACCGGCATGGCACGGCATGGCACCGGCATGGCACGGCATGGCACCGGCATGGCACGGCATGGCACCGGCATGGCACGGCATGGCACCGGCATGGCACGGCATGGCACCGGCATGGCACGGCATGGCACCGGCATGGCACGGCATGGCACCGGCATGGCACGGCATGGCACCGGCATGGCACGGCATGGCACCGGCATGGCACGGCATGGCACCGGCATGGCACGGCATGGCACCGGCATGGCACGGCATGGCACCGGCATGGCACGGCATGGCACCGGCATGGCACGGCATGGCACCGGCATGGCACGGCATGGCACCGGCATGGCACGGCATGGCACCGGCATGGCACGGCATGGCACCGGCATGGCACGGCATGGCACCGGCATGGCACGGCATGGCACCGGCATGGCACGGCATGGCACCGGCATGGCACGGCATGGCACCGGCATGGCACGGCATGGCACCGGCATGGCACGGCATGGCACCGGCATGGCACGGCATGGCACCGGCATGGCACGGCATGGCACGGCATGGCACCGGCATGGCACGGCATGGCACCGGCATGGCACCGGCATGGCACCGGCATGGCACCGGCATGGCACCGGCATGGCACCGGCATGGCACGGCATGGCACCGGCATGGCACGGCATGGCACCGGCATGGCACGGCATGGCACCGGCATGGCACGGCATGGCACCGGCATGGCACCGGCATGGCACCGGCATGGCACCGGCATGGCACGGCATGGCACCGGCATGGCACGGCATGGCACCGGCATGGCACGGCATGGCACCGGCATGGCACCGGCATGGCACCGGCATGGCACCGGCATGGCACCGGCATGGCACCGGCATGGCACCGGCATGGCACCGGCATGGCACCGGCATGGCACGGCATGGCACCGGCATGGCACGGCATGGCACCGGCATGGCACGGCATGGCACCGGCATGGCACGGCATGGCACCGGCATGGCACGGCATGGCACCGGCATGGCACGGCATGGCACCGGCATGGCACGGCATGGCACCGGCATGGCACGGCATGGCACCGGCATGGCACGGCATGGCACCGGCATGGCACGGCATGGCACCGGCATGGCACGGCATGGCACCGGCATGGCACGGCATGGCACCGGCATGGCACGGCATGGCACCGGCATGGCACGGCATGGAATGGCATGGAATGGCATGGAATGGCATGGAATGGCATGGAATGGCATGGAATGGCATGGAATGGCATGGAATGGCATGGAATGGCATGGAATGGCATGGAATGGCATGGAATGGCATGGAATGGCATGGAATGGCATGGAATGGCATGGAATGGCATGGAATGGCATGGAATGGCATGGAATGGCATGGAATGGCATGGAATGGCATGGAATGGCATGGCACCGGCATGGCACGGCATGGCACCGGCATGGCACCGGCATGGCACGGCATGGCACGGCATGGAATGGCATGGCACGGCATGGAATGGCATGGAATGGCATGGAATGGCATGGAATGGCATGGAATGGCATGGAATGGCATGGAATGGCATGGAATGGCATGGAATGGCATGGAATGGCATGGAATGGCATGGAATGGCATGGAATGGCATGGAATGGCATGGAATGGCATGGAATGGCATGGAATGGCATGGAATGGCATGGAATGGCATGGAATGGCATGGAATGGCATGGAATGGCATGGAATGGCATGGAATGGCATGGAATGGCATGGAATGGCATGGAATGGCATGGAATGGCATGGAATGGCATGGAATGGCATGGAATGGCATGGAATGGCATGGAATGGCATGGAATGGCATGGAATGGCATGGAATGGCATGGAATGGCATGGAATGGCATGGAATGGCATGGAATGGCATGGAATGGCATGGAATGGCATGGAATGGCATGGAATGGCATGGAATGGCATGGAATGGCATGGAATGGCATGGAATGGCATGGAATGGCATGGAATGGCATGGAATGGCATGGAATGGCATGGAATGGCATGGAATGGCATGGAATGGCATGGAATGGCATGGAATGGCATGGAATGGCATGGAATGGCATGGAATGGCATGGAATGGCATGGAATGGCATGGAATGGCATGGAATGGCATGGAATGGCATGGAATGGCATGGAATGGCATGGAATGGCATGGAATGGCATGGAATGGCATGGAATGGCATGGAATGGCATGGAATGGCATGGAATGGCATGGAATGGCATGGAATGGCATGGAATGGCATGGAATGGCATGGAATGGCATGGAATGGCATGGAATGGCATGGAATGGCATGGAATGGCATGGAATGGCATGGAATGGCATGGAATGGCATGGAATGGCATGGAATGGCATGGAATGGCATGGAATGGCATGGAATGGCATGGAATGGCATGGAATGGCATGGAATGGCATGGAATGGCATGGAATGGCATGGAATGGCATGGAATGGCATGGAATGGCATGGAATGGCATGGAATGGCATGGAATGGCATGGAATGGCATGGAATGGCATGGAATGGCATGGAATGGCATGGAATGGCATGGCACCGCATTGAGTGGCATGGAATGGCATGGAATGGCATGGAATGGCATGGAATGGCATGGAATGGCATGGAATGGCATGGAATGGCATGGAATGGCATGGAATGGCATGGAATGGCATGGAATGGCACGGAATGGCACGGAATGGCACGGAATGGCACGGAATGGCACGGCATGGCACGGCATGGCACGGCATGGCACGGCATGGCACGGCATGGCACGGCATGGCACGGCATGGCACGGCATGGCACGGCATGGCATGGAATGGCATGGAATGGCATGGAATGGCATGGAATGGCATGGAATGGCATGGAATGGCATGGAATGGCATGGAATGGCATGGAATGGCATGGAATGGCATGGAATGGCATGGAATGGCATGGAATGGCATGGAATGGCATGGAATGGCATGGAATGGCATGGAATGGCATGGAATGGCATGGAATGGCATGGAATGGCATGGAATGGCATGGAATGGCATGGAATGGCATGGAATGGCATGGAATGGCATGGAATGGCATGGAATGGCATGGAATGGCATGGAATGGCATGGAATGGCATGGAATGGCATGGAATGGCATGGAATGGCATGGAATGGCATGGAATGGCATGGCGGCATGGCACCGGCATGGCACGGCATGGCACCGGCATGGCACCGGCATGGCACGGCATGGCACCGGCATGGCACGGCATGGCACCGGCATGGCACGGCATGGCACCGTCATGGCACGGCATGGCACCGGCATGGCACGGCATGGCACCGGCATGGCACGGCATGGCACCGGCATGGCACGGCATGGCACCGGCATGGCACGGCATGGCACCGGCATGGCACGGCATGGCACCGGCATGGCACGGCATGGCACCGGCATGGCACGGCATGGCACCGGCATGGCACGGCATGGCACCGGCATGGCACGGCATGGCACCGGCATGGCACGGCATGGCACCGGCATGGCACGGCATGGCACCGGCATGGCACGGCATGGCACCGGCATGGCACGGCATGGCACCGGCATGGCACGGCATGGCACCGGCATGGCACGGCATGGCACCGGCATGGCACGGCATGGCACGGCATGGCACGGCATGGCACGGCATGGCACGGCATGGCACGGCATGGCACGGCATGGCACGGCATGGCACGGCATGGCACGGCATGGCACGGCATGGCACCGGCATGGCACGGCATGGCACCGGCATGGCACGGCATGGCACCGGCATGGCACGGCATGGCACCGGCATGGCACCGGCATGGCACCGGCATGGCACGGCATGGCACCGGCATGGCACGGCATGGCACCGGCATGGCACGGCATGGCACCGGCATGGCACGGCATGGCACCGGCATGGCACGGCATGGCACCGGCATGGCACGGCATGGCACCGGCATGGCACCGGCATGGCACGGCATGGCACCGGCATGGCACCGGCATGGCACGGCATGGCACCGGCATGGCACGGCATGGCACCGGCATGGCACGGCATGGCACCGGCATGGCACGGCATGGCACCGGCATGGCACGGCATGGCACCGGCATGGCACGGCATGGCACCGGCATGGCACGGCATGGCACCGGCATGGCACGGCATGGCACCGGCATGGCACGGCATGGCACCGGCATGGCACCGGCATGGCACCGGCATGGCACCGGCATGGCACCGGCATGGCACCGGCATGGCACCGGCATGGCACCGGCATGGCACCGGCATGGCACCGGCATGGCACCGGCATGGCACCGGCATGGCACCGGCATGGCACCGGCATGGCACCGGCATGGCACCGGCATGGCACCGGCATGGCACCGGCATGGCACCGGCATGGCACCGGCATGGCACCGGCATGGCACCGGCATGGCACCGGCATGGCACCGGCATGGCACCGGCATGGCACGGCATGGCACCGGCATGGCACGGCATGGCACCGGCATGGCACGGCATGGCACCGGCATGGCACGGCATGGCACCGGCATGGCACGGCATGGAATGGCATGGAATGGCATGGAATGGCATGGAATGGCATGGAATGGCATGGAATGGCATGGAATGGCATGGAATGGCATGGAATGGCATGGAATGGCATGGAATGGCATGGAATGGCATGGAATGGCATGGAATGGCATGGAATGGCATGGAATGGCATGGAATGGCATGGAATGGCATGGAATGGCATGGAATGGCATGGAATGGCATGGAATGGCATGGAATGGCATGGAATGGCATGGCACCGGCATGGCACGGCATGGCACCGGCATGGCACCGGCATGGCACGGCATGGCACGGCATGGAATGGCATGGAATGGCATGGAATGGCATGGAATGGCATGGAATGGCATGGAATGGCATGGAATGGCATGGAATGGCATGGAATGGCATGGAATGGCATGGAATGGCATGGAATGGCATGGAATGGCATGGAATGGCATGGAATGGCATGGAATGGCATGGAATGGCATGGAATGGCATGGAATGGCATGGAATGGCATGGAATGGCATGGAATGGCATGGAATGGCATGGAATGGCATGGAATGGCATGGAATGGCATGGAATGGCATGGAATGGCATGGAATGGCATGGAATGGCATGGAATGGCATGGAATGGCATGGAATGGCATGGAATGGCATGGAATGGCATGGAATGGCATGGAATGGCATGGAATGGCATGGAATGGCATGGAATGGCATGGAATGGCATGGAATGGCATGGAATGGCATGGAATGGCATGGAATGGCATGGAATGGCATGGAATGGCATGGAATGGCATGGAATGGCATGGAATGGCATGGAATGGCATGGAATGGCATGGAATGGCATGGAATGGCATGGAATGGCATGGAATGGCATGGAATGGCATGGAATGGCATGGAATGGCATGGAATGGCATGGAATGGCATGGAATGGCATGGAATGGCATGGAATGGCATGGAATGGCATGGAATGGCATGGAATGGCATGGAATGGCATGGAATGGCATGGAATGGCATGGAATGGCATGGAATGGCATGGAATGGCATGGAATGGCATGGAATGGCATGGAATGGCATGGAATGGCATGGAATGGCATGGAATGGCATGGAATGGCATGGAATGGCATGGAATGGCATGGAATGGCATGGCACCGGCATGGCACGGCATGGCACCGGCATGGCACCGGCATGGCACGGCATGGCACGGCATGGAATGGCATGGAATGGCATGGAATGGCATGGAATGGCATGGAATGGCATGGAATGGCATGGAATGGCATGGAATGGCATGGAATGGCATGGAATGGCATGGAATGGCATGGAATGGCATGGAATGGCATGGAATGGCATGGAATGGCATGGAATGGCATGGAATGGCATGGAATGGCATGGAATGGCATGGAATGGCATGGAATGGCATGGAATGGCATGGAATGGCATGGAATGGCATGGAATGGCATGGAATGGCATGGAATGGCATGGAATGGCATGGAATGGCATGGAATGGCATGGAATGGCATGGAATGGCATGGAATGGCATGGAATGGCATGGAATGGCATGGAATGGCATGGAATGGCATGGAATGGCATGGAATGGCATGGAATGGCATGGAATGGCATGGAATGGCATGGAATGGCATGGAATGGCATGGAATGGCATGGAATGGCATGGAATGGCATGGAATGGCATGGAATGGCATGGAATGGCATGGAATGGCATGGAATGGCATGGAATGGCATGGAATGGCATGGAATGGCATGGAATGGCATGGAATGGCATGGAATGGCATGGAATGGCATGGAATGGCATGGAATGGCATGGAATGGCATGGAATGGCATGGAATGGCATGGAATGGCATGGAATGGCATGGAATGGCATGGAATGGCATGGAATGGCATGGAATGGCATGGAATGGCATGGAATGGCATGGAATGGCATGGAATGGCATGGAATGGCATGGAATGGCATGGAATGGCATGGAATGGCATGGAATGGCATGGAATGGCATGGAATGGCATGGAATGGCATGGAATGGCATGGAATGGCATGGAATGGCATGGAATGGCATGGAATGGCATGGAATGGCATGGAATGGCATGGAATGGCATGGAATGGCATGGAATGGCATGGAATGGCATGGAATGGCATGGAATGGCATGGAATGGCATGGAATGGCATGGAATGGCATGGAATGGCATGGAATGGCATGGAATGGCATGGAATGGCATGGAATGGCATGGAATGGCATGGAATGGCATGGAATGGCATGGAATGGCATGGAATGGCATGGAATGGCATGGAATGGCATGGAATGGCATGGAATGGCATGGAATGGCATGGCACCGGCATGGCACGGCATGGCACCGGCATGGCACGGCATGGCACCGGCATGGCACCGGCATGGCACGGCATGGCACGGCATGGAATGGCATGGCACGGCATGGAATGGCATGGCACGGCATGGAATGGCATGGAATGGCATGGAATGGCATGGAATGGCATGGAATGGCATGGAATGGCATGGAATGGCATGGAATGGCATGGAATGGCATGGAATGGCATGGAATGGCATGGAATGGCATGGAATGGCATGGAATGGCATGGAATGGCATGGAATGGCATGGAATGGCATGGAATGGCATGGAATGGCATGGAATGGCATGGAATGGCATGGAATGGCATGGAATGGCATGGAATGGCATGGAATGGCATGGAATGGCATGGAATGGCATGGAATGGCATGGAATGGCATGGAATGGCATGGAATGGCATGGAATGGCATGGAATGGCATGGAATGGCATGGAATGGCATGGAATGGCATGGAATGGCATGGAATGGCATGGAATGGCATGGAATGGCATGGAATGGCATGGAATGGCATGGAATGGCATGGAATGGCATGGAATGGCATGGAATGGCATGGAATGGCATGGAATGGCATGGAATGGCATGGAATGGCATGGAATGGCATGGAATGGCATGGAATGGCATGGAATGGCATGGAATGGCATGGAATGGCATGGAATGGCATGGAATGGCATGGAATGGCATGGAATGGCATGGAATGGCATGGAATGGCATGGAATGGCATGGAATGGCATGGAATGGCATGGAATGGCATGGAATGGCATGGAATGGCATGGAATGGCATGGAATGGCATGGAATGGCATGGAATGGCATGGAATGGCATGGAATGGCATGGAATGGCATGGAATGGCATGGCACCGCATTGAGTGGCATGGAATGGCATGGAATGGCATGGAATGGCATGGAATGGCATGGAATGGCATGGAATGGCATGGAATGGCATGGAATGGCATGGAATGTCATGGAATGGCATGGCACCGCATTGAGTGGCATGGAATGGCATGGACTGGCATGGACTGGCATGGAATGGCATGGAATGGCATGGACTGGCATGGACTGGCATGGACTGGCATGGAACGGCATGGAATGGCATGGAATGGCATGGAATGGCTTGGAATGGCATGGAATGGCATGGAATGGCATGGAATGGCATGGAATGGCATGGAATGGCATGGAATGGCATGGAATGGCATGGAATGGCATGGAATGGCATGGAATGGCATGGAATGGCATGGACTGGCATGGACTGGCATGGACTGGCATGGAATGGCATGGAATGGCATGGCACCGCATGGCCCGGCATGGCACGGCATGGCACGGCATGGCACGGCATGGCACGGCATGGCACGGCATGGCACGGCATGGCACGGCATGGCACGGCATGGCACGGCATGGCACGGCATGGCACGGCATGGCACGGCATGGCACGGCATGGCACGGCATGGCACGGCATGGCACGGCATGGCACGGCATGGCACCGGCATGGCACCGGCATGGCACGGCATGGCACGGCATGGCACGGCATGGCACGGCATGGCACGGCATGGCACGGCATGGCACGGCATGGCACGGCATGGCACGGCATGGCACGGCATGGCACGGCATGGCACGGCATGGCACGGCATGGCACGGCATGGCACGGCATGGCACCGGCATGGCACGGCATGGCACCGGCATGGCACGGCATGGCACGGCATGGCACCGGCATGGCACGGCATGGCACCGGCATGGCACCGGCATGGCACCGGCATGGCACCGGCATGGCACCG
This sequence comes from Cryptus armator, assembly GCA_963971235.1. NCBI lineage: Eukaryota > Metazoa > Arthropoda > Insecta > Hymenoptera > Ichneumonidae > Cryptus > Cryptus armator. The sequence goes on along the minus strand of CAXARG010000271.1, from coordinate 18,203 downwards.
GCATGGCACGGCATGGCACCGGCATGGCACGGCATGGCACCGGCATGGCACGGCATGGCACCGGCATGGCACGGCATGGCACCGGCATGGCACGGCATGGCACCGGCATGGCACGGCATGGCACCGGCATGGCACGGCATGGCACCGGCATGGCACGGCATGGAATGGCATGGCACGGCATGGAATGGCATGGAATGGCATGGAATGGCATGGAATGGCATGGAATGGCATGGAATGGCATGGAATGGCATGGAATGGCATGGAATGGCATGGAATGGCATGGAATGGCATGGAATGGCATGGAATGGCATGGAATGGCATGGAATGGCATGGAATGGCATGGAATGGCATGGAATGGCATGGAATGGCATGGAATGGCATGGAATGGCATGGAATGGCATGGAATGGCATGGAATGGCATGGAATGGCATGGAATGGCATGGAATGGCATGGAATGGCATGGAATGGCATGGCACCGGCATGGCACGGCATGGCACCGGCATGGCACCGGCATGGCACGGCATGGCACCGGCATGGCACGGCATGGCACCGGCATGGCACGGCATGGCACCGGCATGGCACGGCATGGCACCGGCATGGCACGGCATGGCACCGGCATGGCACCGGCATGGCACCGGCATGGCACCGGCATGGCACGGCATGGCACCGGCATGGCACGGCATGGCACCGGCATGGCACGGCATGGCACCGGCATGGCACGGCATGGCACCGGCATGGCACGGCATGGCACCGGCATGGCACGGCATGGCACCGGCATGGCACGGCATGGCACCGGCATGGCATGGCATGGCACCGGCATGGCACGGCATGGCACCGGCATGGCACGGCATGGCACCGGCATGGCACGGCATGGCACGGCATGGCACCGGCATGGCACGGCATGGCACCGGCATGGCACGGCATGGCACCGGCATGGCACGGCATGGCACCGGCATGGCACGGCATGGCACCGGCATGGCACGGCATGGCACCGGCATGGCACGGCATGGCACCGGCATGGCACGGCATGGCACCGGCATGGCACGGCATGGCACCGGCATGGCACGGCATGGCACCGGCATGGCACGGCATGGCACCGGCATGGCACGGCATGGCACCGGCATGGCACGGCATGGCACCGGCATGGCACCGGCATGGCACCGGCATGGCACCGGCATGGCACCGGCATGGCACCGGCATGGCACGGCATGGCACCGGCATGGCACGGCATGGCACCGGCATGGCACGGCATGGCACCGGCATGGCACGGCATGGCACCGGCATGGCACCGGCATGGCACCGGCATGGCACCGGCATGGCACGGCATGGCACCGGCATGGCACGGCATGGCACCGGCATGGCACGGCATGGCACGGCATGGAATGGCATGGAATGGCATGGAATGGCATGGAATGGCATGGCACGGCATGGAATGGCATGGCACGGCATGGAACGGCATGGAATGGCATGGAATGGCATGGAATGGCATGGAATGGCATGGAATGGCATGGAATGGCATGGAATGGCATGGAATGGCATGGAATGGCATGGAATGATGGCATGGAATGGCATGGAATGGCATGGAATGGCATGGAATGGCATGGAATGGCATGGAATGGCATGGAATGGCATGGAATGGCATGGAATGGCATGGAATGGCATGGAATGGCATGGAATGGCATGGAATGGCATGGAATGGCATGGAATGGCATGGAATGGCATGGAATGGCATGGAATGGCATGGAATGGCATGGAATGGCATGGAATGGCATGGAATGGCATGGAATGGCATGGAATGGCATGGAATGGCATGGAATGGCATGGAATGGCATGGAATGGCATGGAATGGCATGGAATGGCATGGAATGGCATGGAATGGCATGGAATGGCATGGAATGGCATGGAATGGCATGGAATGGCATGGAATGGCATGGAATGGCATGGAATGGCATGGAATGGCATGGAATGGCATGGAATGGCATGGAATGGCATGGAATGGCATGGAATGGCATGGAATGGCATGGAATGGCATGGAATGGCATGGAATGGCATGGAATGGCATGGAATGGCATGGAATGGCATGGAATGGCATGGAATGGCATGGAATGGCATGGAATGGCATGGAATGGCATGGAATGGCATGGAATGGCATGGAATGGCATGGAATGGCATGGAATGGCATGGAATGGCATGGAATGGCATGGAATGGCATGGAATGGCATGGAATGGCATGGAATGGCATGGAATGGCATGGAATGGCATGGAATGGCATGGAATGGCATGGAATGGCATGGAATGGCATGGAATGGCATGGAATGGCATGGAATGGCATGGAATGGCATGGAATGGCATGGAATGGCATGGAATGGCATGGAATGGCATGGAATGGCATGGAATGGCATGGAATGGCATGGAATGGCATGGAATGGCATGGAAAGGCATGGAATGGCATGGAATGGCATGGAATGGCATGGAATGGCATGGAATGGCATGGAATGGCATGGAATGGCACGGAATGGCACCGGCATGGCACGGCATGGCACCGGCATGGCACGGCATGGCACCGGCATGGCACGGCATGGCACCGTCATGGCACGGCATGGCACCGGCATGGCACGGCATGGCACCGGCATGGCACGGCATGGCACGGCATGGCACCGGCATGGCACGGCATGGCACGGCATGGCACGGCATGGCACGGCATGGCACGGCATGGCACGGCATGGCACGGCATGGCACGGCATGGCACGGCATGGCACCGGCATGGCACGGCATGGCACCGGCATGGCACGGCATGGCACCGGCATGGCACGGCATGGCACCGGCATGGCACCGGCATGGCATCGGCATGGCACCGGCATGGCACGGCATGGCACCGGCATGGCACGGCATGGCACCGGCATGGCACGGCATGGCACCGGCATGGCACGGCATGGCACCGGCATGGCACGGCATGGCACCGGCATGGCACGGCATGGCACCGGCATGGCACCGGCATGGCACGGCATGGCACCGGCATGGCACCGGCATGGCACGGCATGGCACCGGCATGGCACGGCATGGCACCGGCATGGCACGGCATGGCACCGGCATGGCACGGCATGGCACCGGCATGGCACGGCATGGCACCGGCATGGCACGGCATGGCACCGGCATGGCACGGCATGGCACCGGCATGGCACGGCATGGCACCGGCATGGCACGGCATGGCACCGGCATGGCACGGCATGGCACCGGCATGGCACGGCATGGCACGGCATGGCACGGCATGGCACGGCATGGCACGGCATGGCACGGCATGGCACGGCATGGCACGGCATGGCACGGCATGGCACGGCATGGCACGGCATGGCACCGGCATGGCACGGCATGGCACCGGCATGGCACCGGCATGGCACGGCATGGCACCGGCATGGCACGGCATGGCACCGGCATGGCACGGCATGGCACCGTCATGGCACGGCATGGCACCGGCATGGCACGGCATGGCACCGGCATGGCACGGCATGGCACGGCATGGCACCGGCATGGCACGGCATGGCACGGCATGGCACGGCATGGCACGGCATGGCACGGCATGGCACGGCATGGCACGGCATGGCACGGCATGGCACGGCATGGCACGGCATGGCACGGCATGGCACGGCATGGCACGGCATGGCACGGCATGGCACCGGCATGGCACGGCATGGCACCGGCATGGCACGGCATGGCACCGGCATGGCACGGCATGGCACCGGCATGGCACCGGCATGGCATCGGCATGGCACCGGCATGGCACGGCATGGCACCGGCATGGCACGGCATGGCACCGGCATGGCACGGCATGGCACCGGCATGGCACGGCATGGCACCGGCATGGCACGGCATGGCACCGGCATGGCACGGCATGGCACCGGCATGGCACCGGCATGGCACGGCATGGCACCGGCATGGCACCGGCATGGCACGGCATGGCACCGGCATGGCACGGCATGGCACCGGCATGGCACGGCATGGCACCGGCATGGCACGGCATGGCACCGGCATGGCACGGCATGGCACCGGCATGGCACGGCATGGCACCGGCATGGCACGGCATGGCACCGGCATGGCACGGCATGGCACCGGCATGGCACGGCATGGCACCGGCATGGCACGGCATGGCACCGGCATGGCACCGGCATGGCACCGGCATGGCACCGGCATGGCACCGGCATGGCACCGGCATGGCACCGGCATGGCACCGGCATGGCACCGGCATGGCACCGGCATGGCACCGGCATGGCACCGGCATGGCACCGGCATGGCACCGGCATGGCACCGGCATGGCACGGCATGGCACCGGCATGGCACGGCATGGCACCGGCATGGCACGGCATGGCACCGGCATGGCACGGCATGGCACCGGCATGGCACGGCATGGCACCGGCATGGCACGGCATGGCACCGGCATGGCACGGCATGGCACCGGCATGGCACGGCATGGAATGGCATGGCACGGCATGGAATGGCATGGAATGGCATGGAATGGCATGAATGGCATGGAATGGCATGGAATGGCATGGAATGGCATGGAATGGCATGGAATGGCATGGAATGGCATGGAATGGCATGGAATGGCATGGAATGGCATGGAATGGCATGGAATGGCATGGCACCGGCATGGCACGGCATGGGCATGGCCGGCATGGCCAGGCCGGCATGGCACGGCATGGCACGGCATGGAATGGCATGGAATGGCATGGAATGGCATGGAATGGCATGGAATGGCATGGAATGGCATGGAATGGCATGGAATGGCATGGAATGGCATGGAATGGCATGGAATGGCATGGAATGGCATGGAATGGCATGGAATGGCATGGAATGGCATGGAATGGCATGGAATGGCATGGAATGGCATGGAATGGCATGAATGGCATGGAATGGCATGGAATGGCATGGAATGGCATGGAATGGCATGGAATGGCATGGAATGGCATGGAATGGCATGGAATGGCATGGAATGGCATGGAATGGCATGGAATGGCATGGAATGGCATGGAATGGCATGGAATGGCATGGAATGGCATGGAATGGCATGGAATGGCATGGAATGGCATGGCACCGCATTGAGTGGCATGGAATGGCATGGAATGGCATGGAATGGCATGGAATGGCATGGAATGGCATGGAATGGCATGGAATGGCATGGAATGGCATGGAATGGCATGGAATGGCACGGAATGGCACGGAATGGCACGGAATGGCACGGAATGGCACGGCATGGCACGGCATGGCACGGCATGGCACGGCATGGCACGGCATGGCACGGCATGGCACGGCATGGCACGGCATGGCACGGCATGGCACGGCATGGCACGGCATGGCACGGCATGGCACGGCATGGCATGGAATGGCATGGAATGGCATGGAATGGCATGGAATGGCATGGAATGGCATGGAATGGCATGGAATGGCATGGAATGGCATGGAATGGCATGGAATGGCATGGAATGGCATGGAATGGCATGGAATGGCATGGAATGGCATGGAATGGCATGGAATGGCATGGAATGGCATGGAATGGCATGGAATGGCATGGAATGGCATGGAATGGCATGGAATGGCATGGAATGGCATGGAATGGCATGGAATGGCATGGAATGGCATGGAATGGCATGGAATGGCATGGAATGGCATGGCGGCATGGCACCGGCATGGCACGGCATGGCACCGGCATGGCACCGGCATGGCACGGCATGGCACCGGCATGGCACGGCATGGCACCGGCATGGCACGGCATGGCACCGTCATGGCACGGCATGGCACCGGCATGGCACGGCATGGCACCGGCATGGCACGGCATGGCACCGGCATGGCACGGCATGGCACCGGCATGGCACGGCATGGCACCGGCATGGCACGGCATGGCACCGGCATGGCACGGCATGGCACCGGCATGGCACGGCATGGCACCGGCATGGCACGGCATGGCACCGGCATGGCACGGCATGGCACCGGCATGGCACGGCATGGCACCGGCATGGCACGGCATGGCACCGGCATGGCACGGCATGGCACCGGCATGGCACGGCATGGCACCGGCATGGCACGGCATGGCACGGCATGGCACGGCATGGCACGGCATGGCACGGCATGGCACGGCATGGCACGGCATGGCACGGCATGGCACGGCATGGCACCGGCATGGCACGGCATGGCACCGGCATGGCACGGCATGGCACCGGCATGGCACCGGCATGGCACCGGCATGGCACCGGCATGGCACGGCATGGCACCGGCATGGCACGGCATGGCACCGGCATGGCACGGCATGGCACCGGCATGGCACGGCATGGCACCGGCATGGCACGGCATGGCACCGGCATGGCACGGCATGGCACCGGCATGGCACGGCATGGCACCGGCATGGCACGGCATGGCACCGGCATGGCACCGGCATGGCACGGCATGGCACCGGCATGGCACCGGCATGGCACGGCATGGCACCGGCATGGCACGGCAGCACCGGCATGGCACGGCATGGCACCGGCATGGCACGGCATGGCACCGGCATGGCACGGCATGGCACCGGCATGGCACGGCATGGCACCGGCATGGCACGGCATGGCACCGGCATGGCACGGCATGGCACCGGCATGGCACGGCATGGCACCGGCATGGCACGGCATGGCACCGGCATGGCACGGCATGGCACCGGCATGGCACGGCATGGCACCGGCATGGCACCGGCATGGCACCGGCATGGCACCGGCATGGCACCGGCATGGCACCGGCATGGCACCGGCATGGCACCGGCATGGCACCGGCATGGCACCGGCATGGCACCGGCATGGCACCGGCATGGCACCGGCATGGCACCGGCATGGCACCGGCATGGCACCGGCATGGCACCGGCATGGCACGGCATGGCACCGGCATGGCACGGCATGGCACCGGCATGGCACGGCATGGCACCGGCATGGCACGGCATGGCACCGGCATGGCACGGCATGGAATGGCATGGCACGGCATGGAATGGCATGGAATGGCATGGAATGGCATGGAATGGCATGGAATGGCATGGAATGGCATGGAATGGCATGGAATGGCATGGAATGGCATGGAATGGCATGGAATGGCATGGAATGGCATGGAATGGCATGGAATGGCATGGAATGGCATGGAATGGCATGGAATGGCATGGAATGGCATGGAATGGCATGGAATGGCATGGAATGGCATGGAATGGCATGGAATGGCATGGAATGGCATGGAATGGCATGGAATGGCATGGAACCGGCATGGCACGGCATGGCACGGCATGGAATGGCATGGCACGGCATGGAATGGCATGGAATGGCATGGAATGGCATGGAATGGCATGGAATGGCATGGAATGGCATGGAATGGCATGGAATGGCATGGAATGGCATGGAATGGCATGGAATGGCATGGAATGGCATGGAATGGCATGGAATGGCATGGAATGGCATGGAATGGCATGGAATGGCATGGAATGGCATGGAATGGCATGGAATGGCATGGAATGGCATGGAATGGCATGGAATGGCATGGAATGGCATGGAATGGCATGGAATGGCATGGAATGGCATGGAATGGCATGGAATGGCATGGAATGGCATGGAATGGCATGGAATGGCATGGAATGGCATGGAATGGCATGGAATGGCATGGAATGGCATGGAATGGCATGGAATGGCATGGAATGGCATGGAATGGCATGGAATGGCATGGAATGGCATGGAATGGCATGGAATGGCATGGAATGGCATGGAATGGCATGGAATGGCATGGAATGGCATGGAATGGCATGGAATGGCATGGAATGGCATGGAATGGCATGGAATGGCATGGAATGGCATGGAATGGCATGGAATGGCATGGAATGGCATGGAATGGCATGGAATGGCATGGAATGGCATGGAATGGCATGGAATGGCATGGCACCGGCATGGCACGGCATGGCACCGGCATGGCACCGGCATGGCACCGGCATGGCACCGGCATGGCACCGGCATGGCACCGGCATGGCACGGCATGGCACCGGCATGGCACGGCATGGCACCGGCATGGCACGGCATGGCACCGGCATGGCACGGCATGGCACCGGCATGGCACGGCATGGCACCGGCATGGCACGGCATGGCACCGGCATGGCACGGCATGGCACCGGCATGGCACGGCATGGCACCGGCATGGCACGGCATGGCACCGGCATGGCACGGCATGGCACCGGCATGGCACGGCATGGCACCGGCATGGCACGGCATGGCACCGGCATGGCACGGCATGGCACCGGCATGGCACGGCATGGCACCGGCATGGCACGGCATGGCACCGGCATGGCACGGCATGGCACCGGCATGGCACGGCATGGCACCGGCATGGCACGGCATGGCACCGGCATGGCACGGCATGGCACCGGCATGGCACGGCATGGCACCGGCATGGCACGGCATGGCACCGGCATGGCACCGGCATGGCACCGGCATGGCACCGGCATGGCACGGCATGGCACCGGCATGGCACGGCATGGCACCGGCATGGCACGGCATGGCACCGGCATGGCACGGCATGGCACGGCATGGAATGGCATGGCACGGCATGGAATGGCATGGAATGGCATGGAATGGCATGGAATGGCATGGCACGGCATGGAACGGCATGGAACGGCATGGAACGGCATGGAACGGCATGGAATGGCATGGAATGGCATGGAATGGCATGGAATGGCATGGAATGGCATGGAATGGCATGGAATGGCATGGAATGGCATGGAATGGCATGGAATGGCATGGAATGGCATGGAATGGCATGGAATGGCATGGAATGGCATGGAATGGCATGGAATGGCATGGAATGGCATGGAATGGCATGGAATGGCATGGAATGGCATGGAATGGCATGGAATGGCATGGAATGGCATGGAATGGCATGGAATGGCATGGAATGGCATGGAATGGCATGGAATGGCATGGAATGGCATGGAATGGCATGGAATGGCATGGAATGGCATGGAATGGCATGGAATGGCATGGAATGGCATGGAATGGCATGGAATGGCATGGAATGGCATGGAATGGCATGGAATGGCATGGAATGGCATGGAATGGCATGGAATGGCATGGAATGGCATGGAATGGCATGGAATGGCATGGAATGGCATGGAATGGCATGGAATGGCATGGAATGGCATGGAATGGCATGGAATGGCATGGAATGGCATGGAATGGCATGGAATGGCATGGAATGGCATGGAATGGCATGGAATGGCATGGAATGGCATGGAATGGCATGGAATGGCATGGAATGGCATGGAATGGCATGGAATGGCATGGAATGGCATGGAATGGCATGGAATGGCATGGAATGGCATGGAATGGCATGGAATGGCATGGAATGGCATGGAATGGCATGGAATGGCATGGAATGGCATGGAATGGCATGGAATGGCATGGAATGGCATGGAATGGCATGGAATGGCATGGAATGGCATGGAAAGGCATGGAATGGCATGGAATGGCATGGAATGGCATGGAATGGCATGGAATGGCATGGAATGGCATGGAATGGCACGGAATGGCATGGAATGGCACGGAATGGCATGGAATGGCACGGCATGGCACGGCATGGCACGGCATGGCACGGCATGGCACGGCATGGCACGGCATGGCACGGCATGGCACGGCATGGCACGGCATGGCACGGCATGGCACGGCATGGCACGGCATGGCACGGCATGGCACGGCATGGCACGGCATGGCACGGCATGGCACCGGCATGGCACGGCATGGCACCGGCATGGCACCGGCATGGCACGGCATGGCACCGGCATGGCACGGCATGGCACCGGCATGGCACGGCATGGCACCGGCATGGCACGGCATGGCACCGGCATGGCACGGCATGGCACCGTCATGGCACGGCATGGCACCGGCATGGCACGGCATGGCACCGGCATGGCACGGCATGGCACGGCATGGCACCGGCATGGCACGGCATGGCACCGGCATGGCACGGCATGGCACCGGCATGGCACGGCATGGCACCGGCATGGCACGGCATGGCACCGGCATGGCACGGCATGGCACCGGCATGGCACGGCATGGCACCGGCATGGCACGGCATGGCACCGGCATGGCACGGCATGGCACCGGCATGGCACGGCATGGCACCGGCATGGCACGGCATGGCACCGGCATGGCACGGCATGGCACCGGCATGGCACGGCATGGCACCGGCATGGCACGGCATGGCACCGGCATGGCACGGCATGGCACCGGCATGGCACGGCATGGCACGGCATGGCACGGCATGGCACGGCATGGCACGGCATGGCACGGCATGGCACGGCATGGCACGGCATGGCACGGCATGGCACCGGCATGGCACGGCATGGCACCGGCATGGCACGGCATGGCACCGGCATGGCACGGCATGGCACCGGCATGGCACCGGCATGGCACCGGCATGGCACCGGCATGGCACGGCATGGCACCGGCATGGCACGGCATGGCACCGGCATGGCACGGCATGGCACCGGCATGGCACGGCATGGCACCGGCATGGCACGGCATGGCACCGGCATGGCACGGCATGGAATGGCATGGCACGGCATGGAATGGCATGGAATGGCATGGAATGGCATGGAATGGCATGGAATGGCATGGAATGGCATGGAATGGCATGGAATGGCATGGAATGGCATGGAATGGCATGGAATGGCATGGAATGGCATGGAATGGCATGGAATGGCATGGAATGGCATGGAATGGCATGGAATGGCATGGAATGGCATGGCACCGGCATGGCACGGCATGGCACCGGCATGGCACCGGCATGGCACCGGCATGGCACGGCATGGAATGGCATGGAATGGCATGGAATGGCATGGAATGGCATGGAATGGCATGGAATGGCATGGAATGGCATGGAATGGCATGGAATGGCATGGAATGGCATGGAATGGCATGGAATGGCATGGAATGGCATGGAATGGCATGGAATGGCATGGAATGGCATGGAATGGCATGGAATGGCATGGAATGGCATGGAATGGCATGGAATGGCATGGAATGGCATGGAATGGCATGGAATGGCATGGAATGGCATGGAATGGCATGGAATGGCATGGAATGGCATGGAATGGCATGGAATGGCATGGAATGGCATGGAATGGCATGGAATGGCATGGAATGGCATGGAATGGCATGGAATGGCATGGAATGGCATGGAATGGCATGGAATGGCATGGAATGGCATGGAATGGCATGGAATGGCATGGAATGGCATGGAATGGCATGGAACCGGCATGGCACGGCATGGCACGGCATGGAATGGCATGGCACGGCATGGAATGGCATGGAATGGCATGGAATGGCATGGAATGGCATGGAATGGCATGGAATGGCATGGAATGGCATGGAATGGCATGGAATGGCATGGAATGGCATGGAATGGCATGGAATGGCATGGAATGGCATGGAATGGCATGGAATGGCATGGAATGGCATGGAATGGCATGGAATGGCATGGAATGGCATGGAATGGCATGGAATGGCATGGAATGGCATGGAATGGCATGGAATGGCATGGAATGGCATGGAATGGCATGGAATGGCATGGAATGGCATGGAATGGCATGGAATGGCATGGAATGGCATGGAATGGCATGGAATGGCATGGAATGGCATGGAATGGCATGGAATGGCATGGAATGGCATGGAATGGCATGGAATGGCATGGAATGGCATGGAATGGCATGGAATGGCATGGAATGGCATGGAATGGCATGGAATGGCATGGAATGGCATGGAATGGCATGGAATGGCATGGAATGGCATGGAATGGCATGGAATGGCATGGAATGGCATGGAATGGCATGGAATGGCATGGAATGGCATGGAATGGCATGGAATGGCATGGAATGGCATGGAATGGCATGGAATGGCATGGAATGGCATGGAATGGCATGGAATGGCATGGAATGGCATGGAATGGCATGGAATGGCATGGAATGGCATGGAATGGCATGGAATGGCATGGAATGGCATGGAATGGCATGGAATGGCATGGAATGGCATGGAATGGCATGGAATGGCATGGAATGGCATGGAATGGCATGGAATGGCATGGCACCGCATTGAGTGGCATGGAATGGCATGGAATGGCATGGAATGGCATGGAATGGCATGGAATGGCATGGAATGGCATGGAATGGCATGGAATGGCATGGCACCGCATTGAGTGGCATGGAATGGCATGGACTGGCATGGACTGGCATGGAATGGCATGGAATGGCATGGACTGGCATGGACTGGCATGGAATGGCATGGAATGGCATGGACTGGCATGGACTGGCATGGACTGGCATGGAACGGCATGGAATGGCATGGAATGGCATGGAATGGCTTGGAATGGCATGGAATGGCATGGAATGGCATGGAATGGCATGGAATGGCATGGAATGGCATGGAATGGCATGGAATGGCATGGAATGGCATGGAATGGCATGGAATGGCATGGAATGGCATGGAATGGCATGGAATGGCATGGACTGGCATGGACTGGCATGGACTGGCATGGAATGGCATGGAATGGCATGGCACCGCATGGCCCGGCATGGCACGGCATGGCACGGCATGGCACGGCATGGCACGGCATGGCACGGCATGGCACGGCATGGCACGGCATGGCACGGCATGGCACGGCATGGCACGGCATGGCACGGCATGGCACGGCATGGCACGGCATGGCACGGCATGGCACGGCATGGCACGGCATGGCACGGCATGGCACGGCATGGCACGGCATGGCACGGCATGGCACCGGCATGGCACCGGCATGGCACCGGCATGGCACGGCATGGCACGGCATGGCACGGCATGGCACGGCATGGCACGGCATGGCACGGCATGGCACGGCATGGCACGGCATGGCACGGCATGGCACGGCATGGCACGGCATGGCACGGCATGGCACCGGCATGGCACGGCATGGCACCGGCATGGCACGGCATGGCACGGCATGGCACCGGCATGGCACGGCATGGCACCGGCATGGCACCGGCATGGCACCGGCATGGCACCGGCATGGCACCGGCATGGCACGGCATGGCACCGGCATGGCACGGCATGGCACCGGCATGGCACGGCATGGCACCGGCATGGCACGGCATGGCACCGGCATGGCACGGCATGGCACCGGCATGGCACGGCATGGCACCGGCATGGCACGGCATGGCACGGCATGGCACGGCATGGCACGGCATGGCACGGCATGGCACGGCATGGCACGGCATGGCACGGCATGGCACGGCATGGCACCGGCATGGCACGGCATGGCACCGGCATGGCACGGCATGGCACCGGCATGGCACCGGCATGGCACCGGCATGGCACCGGCATGGCACGGCATGGCACCGGCATGGCACGGCATGGCACCGGCATGGCACGGCATGGCACCGGCATGGCACGGCATGGCACCGGCATGGCACGGCATGGCACCGGCATGGCACGGCATGGCACCGGCATGGCACGGCATGGCACCGGCATGGCACGGCATGGCACCGGCATGGCACCGGCATGGCACGGCATGGCACCGGCATGGCACCGGCATGGCACGGCATGGCACCGGCATGGCACGGCATGGCACCGGCATGGCACGGCATGGCACCGGCATGGCACGGCATGGCACCGGCATGGCACGGCATGGCACCGGCATGGCACGGCATGGCACCGGCATGGCACGGCATGGCACCGGCATGGCACGGCATGGCACCGGCATGGCACGGCATGGCACCGGCATGGCACGGCATGGCACCGGCATGGCACCGGCATGGCACCGGCATGGCACCGGCATGGCACCGGCATGGCACCGGCATGGCACCGGCATGGCACCGGCATGGCACCGGCATGGCACCGGCATGGCACCGGCATGGCACCGGCATGGCACCGGCATGGCACCGGCATGGCACCGGCATGGCACCGGCATGGCACGGCATGGCACCGGCATGGCACGGCATGGCACCGGCATGGCACGGCATGGCACCGGCATGGCACGGCATGGCACCGGCATGGCACGGCATGGAATGGCATGGCACGGCATGGAATGGCATGGAATGGCATGGAATGGCATGGAATGGCATGGAATGGCATGGAATGGCATGGAATGGCATGGAATGGCATGGAATGGCATGGAATGGCATGGAATGGCATGGAATGGCATGGAATGGCATGGAATGGCATGGAATGGCATGGAATGGCATGGAATGGCATGGAATGGCATGGAATGGCATGGAATGGCATGGAATGGCATGGAATGGCATGGAATGGCATGGAATGGCATGGAATGGCATGGAACCGGCATGGCACGGCATGGCACGGCATGGAATGGCATGGCACGGCATGGAATGGCATGGAATGGCATGGAATGGCATGGAATGGCATGGAATGGCATGGAATGGCATGGAATGGCATGGAATGGCATGGAATGGCATGGAATGGCATGGAATGGCATGGAATGGCATGGAATGGCATGGAATGGCATGGAATGGCATGGAATGGCATGGAATGGCATGGAATGGCATGGAATGGCATGGAATGGCATGGAATGGCATGGAATGGCATGGAATGGCATGGAATGGCATGGAATGGCATGGAATGGCATGGAATGGCATGGAATGGCATGGAATGGCATGGAATGGCATGGAATGGCATGGAATGGCATGGAATGGCATGGAATGGCATGGAATGGCATGGAATGGCATGGAATGGCATGGAATGGCATGGAATGGCATGGAATGGCATGGAATGGCATGGAATGGCATGGAATGGCATGGAATGGCATGGAATGGCATGGAATGGCATGGAATGGCATGGAATGGCATGGAATGGCATGGAATGGCATGGAATGGCATGGAATGGCATGGAATGGCATGGAATGGCATGGAATGGCATGGAATGGCATGGAATGGCATGGAATGGCATGGAATGGCATGGAATGGCATGGAATGGCATGGAATGGCATGGAATGGCATGGAATGGCATGGAATGGCATGGAATGGCATGGAATGGCATGGAATGGCATGGAATGGCATGGAATGGCATGGAATGGCATGGAATGGCATGGAATGGCATGGAATGGCATGGAATGGCATGGAATGGCATGGAATGGCATGGAATGGCATGGAATGGCATGGAATGGCATGGAATGGCATGGCACCGCATTGAGTGGCATGGAATGGCATGGAATGGCATGGAATGGCATGGAATGGCATGGAATGGCATGGAATGGCATGGAATGGCATGGAATGGCATGGAATGGCATGGAATGGCATGGAATGGCATGGCACCGCATTGAGTGGCATGGAATGGCATGGACTGGCATGGACTGGCATGGAATGGCATGGAATGGCATGGACTGGCATGGACTGGCATGGAATGGCATGGAATGGCATGGACTGGCATGGACTGGCATGGACTGGCATGGAACGGCATGGAATGGCATGGAATGGCATGGAATGGCTTGGAATGGCATGGAATGGCATGGAATGGCATGGAATGGCATGGAATGGCATGGAATGGCATGGAATGGCATGGAATGGCATGGAATGGCATGGAATGGCATGGAATGGCATGGAATGGCATGGAATGGCATGGAATGGCATGGAATGGCATGGACTGGCATGGACTGGCATGGACTGGCATGGAATGGCATGGAATGGCATGGCACCGCATGGCCCGGCATGGCACGGCATGGCACGGCATGGCACGGCATGGCACGGCATGGCACGGCATGGCACGGCATGGCACGGCATGGCACGGCATGGCACGGCATGGCACGGCATGGCACGGCATGGCACGGCATGGCACGGCATGGCACGGCATGGCACGGCATGGCACGGCATGGCACGGCATGGCACGGCATGGCACGGCATGGCACGGCATGGCACCGGCATGGCACCGGCATGGCACGGCATGGCACGGCATGGCACGGCATGGCACGGCATGGCACGGCATGGCACGGCATGGCACGGCATGGCACGGCATGGCACGGCATGGCACGGCATGGCACGGCATGGCACGGCATGGCACCGGCATGGCACGGCATGGCACCGGCATGGCACGGCATGGCACGGCATGGCACCGGCATGGCACGGCATGGCACCGGCATGGCACCGGCATGGCACCGGCATGGCACCGGCATGGCACCGGCATGGCACGGCATGGCACCGGCATGGCACGGCATGGCACCGGCATGGCACGGCATGGCACCGGCATGGCACGGCATGGCACCGGCATGGCACGGCATGGCACCGGCATGGCACGGCATGGCACCGGCATGGCACGGCATGGAATGGCATGGCACGGCATGGAATGGCATGGAATGGCATGGAATGGCATGGAATGGCATGGAATGGCATGGAATGGCATGGAATGGCATGGAATGGCATGGAATGGCATGGAATGGCATGGAATGGCATGGAATGGCATGGAATGGCATGGAATGGCATGGAATGGCATGGAATGGCATGGAATGGCATGGAATGGCATGGAATGGCATGGAATGGCATGGAATGGCATGGAATGGCATGGAATGGCATGGAATGGCATGGAATGGCATGGCACCGGCATGGCACGGCATGGCACCGGCATGGCACCGGCATGGCACCGGCATGGCACCGGCATGGCACCGGCATGGCACCGGCATGGCACCGGCATGGCACGGCATGGCACCGGCATGGCACGGCATGGCACCGGCATGGCACGGCATGGCACCGGCATGGCACGGCATGGCACCGGCATGGCACGGCATGGCACCGGCATGGCACGGCATGGCACCGGCATGGCACGGCATGGCACCGGCATGGCACGGCATGGCACCGGCATGGCACGGCATGGCACCGGCATGGCACGGCATGGCACCGGCATGGCACGGCATGGCACCGGCATGGCACGGCATGGCACCGGCATGGCACGGCATGGCACCGGCATGGCACGGCATGGCACCGGCATGGCACGGCATGGCACCGGCATGGCACGGCATGGCACCGGCATGGCACGGCATGGCACCGGCATGGCACGGCATGGCACCGGCATGGCACGGCATGGCACCGGCATGGCACCGGCATGGCACCGGCATGGCACCGGCATGGCACGGCATGGCACCGGCATGGCACGGCATGGCACCGGCATGGCACGGCATGGCACGGCATGGAATGGCATGGCACGGCATGGAATGGCATGGAATGGCATGGAATGGCATGGCACGGCATGGAACGGCATGGAACGGCATGGAACGGCATGGAATGGCATGGAATGGCATGGAATGGCATGGAATGGCATGGAATGGCATGGAATGGCATGGAATGGCATGGAATGGCATGGAATGGCATGGAATGGCATGGAATGGCATGGAATGGCATGGAATGGCATGGAATGGCATGGAATGGCATGGAATGGCATGGAATGGCATGGAATGGCATGGAATGGCATGGAATGGCATGGAATGGCATGGAATGGCATGGAATGGCATGGAATGGCATGGAATGGCATGGAATGGCATGGAATGGCATGGAATGGCATGGAATGGCATGGAATGGCATGGAATGGCATGGAATGGCATGGAATGGCATGGAATGGCATGGAATGGCATGGAATGGCATGGAATGGCATGGAATGGCATGGAATGGCATGGAATGGCATGGAATGGCATGGAATGGCATGGAATGGCATGGAATGGCATGGAATGGCATGGAATGGCATGGAATGGCATGGAATGGCATGGAATGGCATGGAATGGCATGGAATGGCATGGAATGGCATGGAATGGCATGGAATGGCATGGAATGGCATGGAATGGCATGGAATGGCATGGAATGGCATGGAATGGCATGGAATGGCATGGAATGGCATGGAATGGCATGGAATGGCATGGAATGGCATGGAATGGCATGGAATGGCATGGAATGGCATGGAATGGCATGGAATGGCATGGAATGGCATGGAATGGCATGGAATGGCATGGAATGGCATGGAATGGCATGGAATGGCATGGAATGGCATGGAAAGGCATGGAATGGCATGGAATGGCATGGAATGGCATGGAATGGCATGGAATGGCATGGAATGGCATGGAATGGCACGGAATGGCATGGAATGGCACGGAATGGCATGGAATGGCACGGCATGGCACGGCATGGCACGGCATGGCAC